>SSNP01000015.1:4483625-4526872 GCA_006937955.1 Pachypanchax playfairii | reverse complement strand
CCCCCCCCCCCCCCCCTCGTCTACTTCCTCTCTGTCTAGGCTTCTGTGTTTACAGCCGTTTGTGTGGGTGTATGTGTGAGCGGTGAGGGCCATGATAAAGGCTTACACCTTTTAATCATAGCTGGACGTGTGTTCTCAGCAACCTGCCCGAAAACTGACTCGACAAACGGTGTTTGTGAACATTTGTGTGTTGGAGGAAGGCGAGTGAAAGATCCCAGTTTTTACTAAGAAACAGTCAGTTAATCAGAAGAACGACTGAATCAAGGAGTCTAAACCGCCAAGGAGAATTTAACAGAAAAAACCTAAGGGATGAATTATTTAGTTCTATTTTTTTCAATTGTTTTATTTGAATGAAAGTGTAAAAAAAAGGCACAAAAGTCGTAAACTTGGAAAATAAGTACGACAATCCTGAGCAGAAATCTCAGTTTAATTACATTATAACAAAATTTAAAAACAAACATTTAAAAAATGCTCCACACAATGTAATTGATTCTATGTAAAATCAGATATACTAATACTATTAATGCTTAAATAATGTTTTATAAGATTAACTATATTAAATCTACATAAGAATATGAATATATGAATATGAGATAAAAAATGTACTAAATCACTGAAGAACCAACAGGATAAGGAACCTTCAGATTTTTTATCACTGTAAAAATAAATGATTTTATAAACCTGCAACAAACACCAAAAAATAGTCGAGACTGTAGAATCAGATGTGTGTTAATGGATTTAATGTACCTTCAAAAGTTCTAAAACTTGATTTAGAAGAAAACCACCAATAACTACTGAACTAATGATGATATCAATATCAATCCAATTCTTAACCGTGTTTTCATGGTCAGTGTATCTGATAATGTCGATACAACAAACATGAGACTGTTATTTTTTGTGTATATCACAATATGGGAGGAATTGAGGTGCCTGGTGGAGGTCTGAGGTCCACGAGGGCTTTTCTACTTCTTCTAATTTTATTTAAACAGATTTGTGTCCCTTTGAAACCAAATGAAAACGTGCAAATCAGTGTTGTGGGGAACATTGCAAACAATTTCATGACATTTGAAGTCATTTAATTGGAGTTATTTTGAAAAATTTTCAACAGGTAATAAAGCACGTGTACATGTTTATATCAGGGAAACAGACAAAAGCTTAAAGAGGAATCAAGCGCTCATTACAAATCAGTACTGTAAATAAATGAATAAAAAATACAGAATATCCAAGAGTTGTTCAAGAATAGACCAGAAAAGAAATCACTGCAAAGATAAGCAGTCGCTGATTGCCTTCCAAGCTAAATAAAACAAAAATACCCAGAAATCCAGAGTGTTTAAATTAGGTCATTATGAAGAAGGCTTGCAACAACAAGCAGGTAGAAACGAAGAACAAAACTCTCCGTTTCTCCTGTAATCTGCGCTGTAAGGAGTTCTCTTTTTATAGGACAGAAAAATGGGAGGACAGGATGGAAATGTATGCAAATGGCTGCCGCCCTTGATCCATTACAGCAGGCTGACCACGGCGGCGGAGGAAATTGTGTCTGAAATTTTTACATTTGGGAAAAGCAGGAGCAAAATCTGAGGTGGTTCACTGTGCACACAAGGAGGTGGGAGTTAAGGTTGTAACAGTTACAGAGAGAGAGAGAGAGAGAAGGACGGAGGTGTGCACCATTAAAAGATGCATTATGAAGTTACTTTACCGAAGCCGCGTGTTCAACAGCTCAAACACAAGAAAAGCAACAGCGCAGCAGCAGGCTGTTATTTTATTGTATTTTTTCCTGTGATTTCACCTCTCTGTTCCCTCGGTGGCCTCCTATTTGAATATGTGTTTTTCTTCAGTCCTAATGGCTTGTACCGTAGCAGCTCCGGTCCAGTGGGAGAAGATTGAAGTGAGCTGTAATAACAATTTATCAACTAGACTGATGCATTCATTTTGAAGAGCTTTTAGGGGTTTTAAGATTGAGTTTTTCTCAAGTTCTGCCAAGTCGATAAATCATCAGTTTCTTTTAGATTCTTACGCCAGAAACAACTGAAAGTCATCTTTTTCAGAGCATGTAAAGGGCCTGGGTCAAGCGCCACAGTGTGCTGTCAAAAATGCCCAACAGACTGTCCATCACTGATATTTAAAACTGGCCACACGGGGAGTTTCTGTGTCTGCAGCTTTAAATCCAGCAGCAGCAGCAGCTGCTGAACGCACCACTTCCAGGAAGAATTCACAGCGAGCAGCAGCCAATGGGAGCAGCCCGGCACACGCAGGTCACCGCAGGGCACTGGCCAAAGACACGGATTAGACATTCTGCTGCTTCTGATTTACTTCTCATTTCCCATGTAAATACACTCCGAAATCACAACAACGCTTTTCACTTCTGCACTGATTTCGTTGCACGTACAAAACAGCTTTTTTCTTTCTTCTTTTTTTGCAGTGCAGAGCGGCGGCTTGGGAAAATGACATGTTGTCTGTAGGCTCTGAGTGGGCAGAATTTTTCTCTGAGTGGGAAGTATTTGTCATTATTTCAGTCCTATTGTGTCAGAAATCCAAAAAACTGGACACAGAGAAGGCAAAATATATTGATCTATGATCTGAGACGTAGTTTTTTTTCTTTCATATGTGCTCCCAGTTTATCCAGAATAATTACAGTATTACCTGTCGCCGCTGCCTGTCTCTACCTTTCTTTGAGAGGACATTTAAAGACGGCATCCTTACAGCAGAAATATGATAAACATTTTCCACCTTTCTGCTCGATGATCCACTACATGATGATTGTTTCACAGTATATTAATCTCCTGTTTTATATCCTGCTTTTAAACATTAATGACTTATTGTCCGTGTCTGATAGTGGCTCCTTGAATCAAGTTTTCATCTGCATTTCAGTTCTTTAAAATAAAAATAACAGAGAAATTGAAGGCAGCAATATTATCCTTGATTTTCTAATCATTAGATTTCACATCTCTAAGCTTTCACTGCAATAAAGAATCCTTTAAACAAACCTCCTGGATCCGGATCTCTCTCAAAATCTAACAGATTGCTCTTTAAACCATTTCCAATCTATACTGAGAATTTCATGCATATCTGTTTATGAAACAACAAGTTGCTAAAAAATAAAATAAATAAACTAATATTCTTAAAACTAATAGTCCTACATGTATTTAATCAGTATTATTGGATTCCTTAACTATGAAAACATGACTTTAACATTCAGAATCACTTTGATATCATCATTAGTTCAACAGTTATTCATTTAAATATTGTATTTCATCTTGGCAGTTTTCTGGATCACGTCCAGAATCTAACTGATTGGATCTGTTGCCATTCCCAACCAATCCAGATCAGTTCATCCATATCTGTTCTCAGCTTCTCGAGGTCTCCTGCTAACAGAAAAATAAAAAAAGAACGTTTCATACATGCCTTCAATGTTTTTGACCTTAACGAATCATTTTAAACTTGTTGTCACGAAAATAAGCCAAACAGCGACCGTATGTTTTGCATAGATTTAGTTAGCGGTTTGCATGTTTCCCTTAATACACATCTGTCATTTCTTTGTTACGTTTCCCAAAACAAGTGATTGTAAACGTTTGTATACCTAAAGTTGTTTGTCACTATTCAGTGTTGCTTATGTTCCTCGTTCAGCATCCACGTTAGGCTTTATCAAAATAAACAAATGTCAAAACTATCTGCAGCGCTAGAACTTATAAAGCTGAATGTTTAAGACAATAATTGGATCAGAGTATTAGAGCGTACACTCCTTGATGTTAATGTTGTGGAGATGCTGTGACAGTTTCCTTCAGTGAGGTGTTCACTCAGGACCATCTCCTGCTCAGAACCCTGCAGGATGCTGGAACAAACAGAATGAGCCCAGCTTTGTTCGGATAATAGAAACAATTACAAGCTATTTAGGCAATATGGTTTGTTTTTCTTATGGTGGGATGGTGTGATTAATAACAAAGCATGTTTTTTTAAGTGTTAGCTTGGAGCTACATCTGTTCTAGCCTTCACATTCTCTCTACTCGCAGATGTCAGTGAAATATTTTCACTTTTGTGAGTGCTGCAGATAGAAGCAGGATATTATTGCAGCATTCACGTCCCTGTGCCAACTCTGAGTTCTGAGCTGAACAGCATACGTTTTTTAATTGTTTTATTGATGAAGTGTTGAGTTGTTTTCCGTCCCTGAAAACTTAAATCACTAACCAGTATAGTGTTTAATATTTGTGCTTTTATTGTCTTGACTCTCAACTCGTGACGGCTGTGGTTGGTTGACTGTTAGAGGTTGTTAGTAGCTGAAGTTTGACTTGTGAACAATTTGGTTGTTCTATTTAATAACAATCATTAATGTCACATATGTGAGAACACCTTGAGTAAATTCTGTACCTGTGAATGATGCCGGAGATTTGGTGACTGTTGATTCTGTCAGAGTTTGAGGGTAACGTCGAAGCGTCTCATTAATTCTTAGCAGGTTATTTTGTTTTGGAGTTGGTAAACAGAAGGTCATATTGAGAACAAACAACATGACCCCTGATATTTGTTTATCAGGGATCAGTAAGCCCAGTCCCAGCTCCTGCCTTCCACCCGCTTTCCAATCACCTCGACCTTCCCTCTATCACATTAAAAGTCTCTACTCAGTGGAAGAGTTGAAGTATCTTGGTATGCTGTTTATGAGTCATGGTAAAATGGAGCGAGCGATGAAGAAATGGATCATGGCTTGATCTCTTGTCTGTTGTGATGAACAGAGAGCTGAGCTGGAAGACAAAGCTCTCATTTTACATCTCTTACTTATGGACACGAGTAGAGCTGCTGCTCCTCCTCATCAAAAGGAGTCAGCTGAGGTGGTTGAAGCCCATGATCAGGATGCTTCGTGGTCACTTACCTCAGGAGCTTCTCTGGGCAGAGCAGACCTTCAACTTATTGGAAAGAATGTACATCCTGTCTGGACGGGGAACACCATGGAGGAGCTGAGGACCCTTGGTTTGGAGAGGGATATCCTGCACTTGTTACTCCTGCAACCCAACCTCAGACAAACATGTTTAACTTGGTTATAAATTGTTAAAGTGCTCCAACAATCCAGCTTTCATCCTCTTTGTTTCTCTCTGTACATTGTGGTACTTGCTGGTCAGTCAAATCCTCCCTCAAGCAGCTTCACAATAAACACAACTTGTTGCATCCTCAGACCCTTGACTCTGCACGTCTGAGCAAAATGTATTTGGACTCTTTTCCAGAGCCACATATTTCAGTCAGTCTCCTCTTCACCTCTGAGTTTATTAAATACTTAGTCCTTATCATATTTTCTAAAGTGACAGGTACCTCCGAATAGTTTCTAAACTTGATTTTATTTTTTCAACGTTTTTTGTGGAGCTCAACAAAAAGAAAGTCGTACATCTTTAGAAGTATATGGTTTGTCATTTCGTTCCATCTGTTATTGTTAAAATCTACTAACAGGTGTTGATAAAAGTGCACTCGAAGCTTTTTACATTTTTGTCTCCCTCTCTGTGTGTGTGTGTGTCAGCGGTGTGCCTTCTATTTCCATGATAAATGCACTGGGGCAGTAATTATTGTAGTCCTTCACACACACACAAACACACACACACACAAAGCTTTGTGCTCTCAGGAAATTAAAAACACATTCATGTGTAGGCACTCACAAACTTCCTCATGCACTCTGATAACTCTCCTTACCGTTTCTGAGGGATGTGCAAAAATAACCAGATGTTTAAGAAAAAACTGGGTTAAAGGAAAAAAAACTGGGTTGTAGAGTCGCCCATTTTTATAACTGTCAGTTTGAATTGTTGTTGGGGGAAAAAAGACTGTTAAAATGCTGAAGCCTGACCTAAATGATCAGAACTAATGTTGTTGTAAATGCAGCGCAGGGAATTGTTTCATCTCTTGTGTCTTCAATAAAAAAACTACATCTGTTAAAAGTTCTTGTGATCTGTGTCAAGTTAGTCATTTGTTAGCTTTTCTTGCATCTACTATGTTTGTAAGAAATTAAATTTAAATAGTCAGGAGATGAACAGTTTGATTTTATTAGCTAAAATGTGTTAAATTTCTAAAATTATGAGAGAAACATTACAAATATTTGATACACAAAAAGGGTTAAAAAATCTGTCGAAAAGATTTTTAAACTGTTAACGTGATTAAAATGTCATTATTTCTATGATATAGTCATCTAGGCCATAAAAATACTTTAATACTATTGAGTATGCAAGTCGTTCTCAGGGAATCGAAGGGATTTTCATCATAATTAAGTCCATTAAAGAGCGAGTGCTCCACCTGTAGTGAATCCTTTATTTTAAAGAGCACAACCTTAAACATCTTAAACATGGCCAAGCAGGTACAACAACAGGTCTGCAACATATTCACATAGAACCACAAGAACGAGAGCGTGAAAAAAAAATCCAGATTTTTAAAAATATTTATTTTTGGGCCTGACGAGGGTTTAAACACCCATAACATTTTTTTTGCTAAATATTTTAATGGAAAGAGTAACATTATCAATCCCAATGAAGATAGATCACTTCCTCTTCTGATGAAACATGTCTAGCTATAGGACACCTGTTGATCTTCTAAAAACCAGGATGTTTCTGTACTGCGTGAGCTGGGAACATTTTTCTAGTGCTAGCTTATATACCATTATATTCCATGATGTTTCCCAGCTGTTAGCTTTGTCATTCAGCAATTCACCCAGAAATAGTTCCTAAAGCCTCTGATTTTTGTCTGATGATTTAAAAAAAATTCTAACAAGCTCAAAATCCATTCAGTATCTCACCTTCAGTTACTCTGATTTCAATTTCAAGTGATATATTACAGCTGGACAGAATATTTAAATTTTGAGTTGAATTCATTTTAGGTGAATGTGAGGGACTCTCACTGTCCACAGTGGACGAGATGCTCCAACACGTGGGAGCAGTTAGAGGAAAGTACCACTGATATCACAGGAGTACTAAACATGAGTGTTTTTAATGTCATGCAACCAGTTCAGTATCATTTCCTGTGTATGTTTCTCTAAGATGAACATTACAAGTATAACATCAGTAAAATTAGTTGTATTTCTTACCAGTAGCTACAAATTCCTGTTAAATCATTTAATATGCTTATACGGCAAATATATTGAAAATGACTAAAGAAATTGTGCTAATAAAATATAGATTTACTCTTACATTTCAATATTTATACATACAAGCAGATATTAACATTCTTTTTACTCTTTGTTTTAATGTCGCCGTCGAGAGATGATAGAGCTTCATGACTCAAGCAGTCCTGCCAGAAATCATACAAACATGTCAAAATAGTCTTAAAGTGGCGAGCTTGACTGGTTACAACCTGATGGAGGATGTCTGAAATATGACCGGGGGGCTCGGCTGGCCCGGAAGGGAACCGGGACATACAACCGATGTGGAGAGGAAAGCACAGATGAACATTTACTTGTTTATTTTCATTTATTTATTTCCCCCAGATTGGCAATGATAAGTGAGTGATGTTGATAAATGTCCACACAGCCAGTTTATCAGCAGCTGTCTGGTGTGGGGTTGCCGCCGGCAGCATCCTGAGCTGATAACCCCCGAGGCCTGTAGGATGATGTCGGGAGAAGGAGGGGTGCTGAGGATTATGCAGCTGCTGGTCCTTGGGCAGTGTAAAAAGTGCTAAAGTCTCTGCCTCAGCAGTTGATAATTTTACATGTCTCTCTGGTAGAAGACGGCCTCTTCGATAGAAGGAGAAAGGAAACATTTTTTAGAAAGAGCTTCTAAATGTTTTTTTTCCCGAGCAGGATGGCAGAAATTGAAACAAGTTTGTGTATGTTTCTGTTCATTGATCTGATGACATATCAGCCTCAGCCTGTCAGGCTCTTATTGTCAGACCTGACTCAGCTTTCTCCAGTCTGAACTGCCCTGTCTCAGCCTCGGATTTGTTTTGGGATTAACTCTGCCATGGCAACAGTGGCTGACACTAGATGCTGGCGAGTAGACTTTGGCTAACATTTAGCAGGCAGCCTGTATGACCTTGTTAGAATTTGAGCACCATTACAGTATGTTAATGTGTGGAATTATTATAGCACCACGGTAACATTTGCAAGTGTCGACTCGTGCCAGATGAAAAGTCAAGTGATGGCAAAAGTCACTCGAATGTGATCATGTTTAACTCCAGACCGAAGGAAATCCCGAGAGCCGAGCCGTGTGTCAGAAATATTTGTACACTTCTTCTGTGGTTTGTTTGCACCGACTGTATATTGATTTTTGGAGAAGGTCAGGCCTATTTAGACACCTGTATGCCATTTCTAATGACTACACAGGCTGTGTTTACATATTTAAACCTCGGGCACATTGCACATTCTGATGTAGAGCTCAGTGGCACGTGTTGCTTTTGTTAGCAGACTTAGCCAGCCTTAATGTTATTATTACATTTTATCAGCTGAGTGTTCATCCTGCAGTGTGCCAGCACATCCAGCCTTCAGGAACATGTGTACACCTCATTTAGCTCTAAATTGGGATTACAGGAGAGAATAAATCTGTCAAACTTATCACAGTTTCTTTTCATGGACCAGAATGTCTTGATGGGGGTTTCTCTAACTTTCTCTAATTGAGCTTTGGCTCAATTTAAGTCTTAAATAAAACAATGCAATAACAACAGAAAATAAAAGTCAGACGTCTAAAGAAAAAGAGTGTGCGAGTGAGAGAGGAGCTCGTGTGTGGGAGGTTGTGTGCATATGTGCAGGCGATGCGCCTGTGAGACTACGTGCACCTGGAAAGCACTTGACAGATGGTTACTTCAGCTCGCGCTGAACGTTGCTTCTTTTTTCTCTGTGTTAAGCCTCTTTTATATCCACGGTAGTTCGGTCAGCGTTTTGATCAAGGTAGACTCTTTCCGCTGTCTCGATTGTTTGCCGGGCACCTTTCGAGTATGTTTATCTTGCTCCCGTCATTTATTTCTGTTTGATTCAGGCGAGCCGAGGGGAGATCAGGGCTTTGAATGTTTTTTTTGTTTGTCAGTAGGATTACAGAGCAATACATCAAACATCATTATATGTGTCATCATATCAGTAAATTCTCAATCTCTGGCAGAGACTTTGCACTTCAAAGGAGACTTTTATTTGGGAGAATGTGATTTGAAGGGAAAGGAATGCAGCGATTTTGTTCCCTATTTGGTTGCATTTGCCAAATGAGTTTAAAAATTCAGATGAGTCAGTTGGTTTGAGTGTCAGTTTGAATTTAGCTTGTTTTGGATTGTGTCAGTCACTCATCTATATCGCAACAGCCAGTGAGAGTAACAGTGTCTCCCACGGTTACCAGGAAGCTGTCTGTCTGCTTTCAGGTTTCCAGGTAAAACACTCATTTAAAAAGTTAAAACCACCAATTGTTTAAATGTTTCCGATCAGTCAGTCAGTCTTTCTGTGTACCCGCTTGTTCCTGTTCAGGGTCGCATAGAGTCGGTGTCTATCTCTGGTGGTCATTGGACGAGAGGCAGGGTTACACCTGGACAGGTCACCTGTCCATCACAGGGTCTCATGTAGACAGACACACTCACACCTAGAGCCAGTTTAGAGTAACTAATTAACCTTTTTGGTCTGTGGGAGGAAGCTGGAGTCCATGGAGAAACATGCAAACTCCATGCAGAAAGGTTTTGCTTGGTTTTGAACCCAGGACCTTCTTGCTGCAAGTCAACAGTGTTACCCACTTCACCATCGTGCAGCCCTTGTGGTGGGCTGCAGGCTGTTGAACAGCAGCACCTTGTCCATAAAGACTTCTTTACTAGAACTTTGTTCTCTTTTGAAATAAATGTTTAAAAGAATCTAAGTGAATTAGCATTTGTATCAGTGAAATAAGCGCCCGCTGGAGGCTCGCTAGCTAACCTAGCTAATAACTACCTCACATCAGGCAGTCTGCACATTTGTGTTTGGACTATGAGAAAATATCAGATTTTTATTCAGTATTTTTGTTCAGGCCTTTTATCATGAACGAGTTTAAAAACAGTATAATTTAAAAACATCGTCCTGACTCAGCTGTGATTCAGCTAACGCTGATTTTAAACAGTTACTCTCAACACAGTAACGTGTTTTCTCATTCCTTATATGTATCTGTGCATCAGTATCAAAAAAACTATAACTATTACTGTAAATATATTGATCCTTTCATAAAAGTTGAATCTAGTATTATTTGGGCAGCAATAGTTTGTGTTTCTGTTTTTAAATAAATGCAAATAAATCATGTTATGCATTCTCAAATGTTTTATTTTTGAAACTGTGGTATTTTCAATAATCAGACTCTCATATCGGCCAACATCAGAAAAGCAGAATTACTTGCTTTGTGGTTGCCTCACGTGAAAGTCCTCCTTTTCTCACAGTGTCTAATCAATCCCTCATTGCAGAGTTGGATCAGGCAAAAGCAATAATCATAACAACATAACAGATATCATTATGGATGCCGTGGAGACGTCCCTGAGCCTCGTGCACTAAAAGAATATAACAATTACAGATTACACAGACCTCTTAACGCTGCTCAATTAGTCCCAAATCAAATACACTTCTAACAAAGTCTAATTTAAAGGTTTGGAATCCTGCCTCTCACCGACCAGGTCTGAGGTTAGGAGAAAATTAAGTTTGTTAAAAATGTCATCCCATAATCTCATTTACTCTTTAGTGTTTTTACTTGTTTTTTTAATTGAAGCAGCTTTGTGTGCAACAAAAAGAGAAGTTGCCCCCCACAGATTTGAGTCTGTGTTGTATGTTTCCCCGTGAAGTTGCCTAGCTAATTTTAGCACGTGCTCTGGAGCAGATGTTTGTGCCCTTTCTGGTGCTGCGGGTAATAATCCTTAATATTCGTGCCGTTTGAAACTAAATGAGCCTTTAATGCACTCTGATTCCATCTCCTAGCACTCATTAATTGTTTTTTTTGAAAGTCCATAAATTATTTCTGCCTCTTTTTTTTCTCTGATTTAATTTGAATGTACACAAACAGAAACGTTAAAGGCTGAACCGCGGCTCTTTAACTGTGGTCAGTTTGGATTAGAGGCACCTGGTGAAATGTCACAGCGTCTCTCTCCCGGCCGAGATATTGCTTCCCGCTGTGACCTTCATCGTGCTTGCGACCTTGCTCAGCAGAAACGCCGTGACACACAAAAATGTCTCTGAAACTTTATCGTGCGAATCTTTGCATTCCTGTCGCCGTCTCCTTGCCATCCATCATCGCAGGTGCTACTCAGTCAGTGTGTTTGGCGCCTCATTAAAAGATTGTGGGATGCATTCAAAGTCCTGTCACTCATCTTCTCCTCTCACCCTTTTTTCTTCCAGATGGTCACAAGAACAAAGAAAATATTTGTGGGTGGCTTGTCGGCCAATACAGTAGTGGAAGATGTGAAGCAGTATTTTGAACAGTTTGGGAAGGTAAGGCTGCTTTTGTTTTGAAAACTCCTTCTCTTTTTATCATGAAATGATCAAAAATGTCTTTTTTGATGACTTGGAAAATAATAAAAAATCATTTTGTAATAAATATGGGAACCGGTTGAGTTTTACAGTAAAACAACTTGATAATTATCAATGTGCTAATTGCTACAAGCACTGGGCTAACGGTGAATACCTGACCCAACTTCCTGTATCATTCTGCTGTTTCTTCCTTTGTTTGCTCATGAATAATCACTGAACAAACTTTCTGATGAGACTCATGTCTGTGTTATTAATTATGAACATCCCCAAAATCATAACGAGGTGGACGTATGTTTTTACCCTATATTTTAATCAAACATGTTTTTTGGGTTGCAGCTACATTTTGCTGCATTTAAATCTGATTTTGTGGTGAGAACTTTGCAGATTTGGTCTTTGGGCGAAAAAGCATGAATAGAATGATTTGATTATACAGAAATGTTTGTCTCGTAGCTTCTCAGAACTGATTGAGGTTGGATGGGATCATTTTCTTATAACATTGAAGCCTTTTTCAAATTCAACCACGTTAACAGATTCACCATCTGTTTACTGCGTGTGACATTTTAAGGGTTTAACTGGACTTTGTTAGATTAAAGATGTCCTTCTTATCTAAGAACAAACAGATCTAAACAACAAAATAAATGACGACAACATCTTGAACAGAAGGTATGTCATACTACAGTAATGACAGAATCAACATGTCACATAAAGGTTATTTTTAAATTGTTCATATTGTTATAGTAACGTTACAAACTCAGCATGTCACCTGGAAAGGTTATTTTATTTGGTTTACCAGCATATTGGCCTTTTCAGATCTGTGCAGGGGACAACAAACTTTCTGCTTAAGGTTTGAGCTGATGGCGTGTTTGTAGCGTCCACAGAGGTAACAAAGCAGGCGGTGTTATATTTCTTCCTTTTTTAGTTTTAATTAACTTCATAATGCTGTTAGAAGAAGTTGCACATAGACGGTGGCGTGAACGAGCTGCACAGTCAACGTGGCAGCTGAGTTTCTGTTTACATTAAGATACATCTAATCCCTCTTCTAAACAGCAGGAGTCACTACAGAGAACACACACCAGCTGCAGGACCGGCAGAAGAAGAGTTTGAAGGACATGGCTATCATTTCTGAGACAGATTTAAACTGTGACATTTAAAGCAATAACATTGTTTTATTAGATTTTTATATTTCCTGGTATCTCTGCTAACCACATTACCACCCAGCCTGAATACTGTCCAGTACAAATCAGCTGTTTAATACATATTTTTTTTACTTATCATCCTAAATCCTTCATGTACAGTGACTGTAGAGAATCTATCACTCCAGCTAAATGTTCCACATCTCATATTCTATTGCAGTTTCAACTTTGAGCCTTTAGAAGAAGCCAGCAGCATCAGTTTGGCTCCTTTCCCACAATAAGACAAATTGTGACAAGCAAACAGCTGAAGATGTGGCAGCAGAGTCACACAGCCTGCCATGCCTGGTCAACAACATGCGTTTTGCTTACAGAGCAAACAAGCAGTGACAACCAGCTGCCATGACCAACCCTCCCCAGTAACTGTGAAAGCATGACATCAGAATGGAATCCAGCTTAGTGCTGGAATCAGACTTAATGTCTGTGTATTTTGACAAAGTCTGATCTGATCTTAACAGTCTTCATTTAGCTGAAGCTGCTTTCTGTCTCTTTTTAGGTCATTTGTTTGGTTTCTCTGCTTTTTCATGTGTGATGTTCTTATAACTACTTTGCCCCATCTGATTGAGGCTCACACTCACTCTTTCACCCAAGGACGGACATACAGCTTATATACACACATGCATCTACACACAGCTCTCAAGCATGCATCCAGGCACAAACAGGCTTTGATACAGTGGCAGCATTTCACAGATAATTTCCCCACACTGGGCTCAGATCCATTTCCCTCATGTCATATTCCGCATCAGTCAAGGTCACCTTCAGCTGATCCACTCGGTGCAACATCAACACTTGACCTTGAGTTTTAGTGAGGATGGATTTTTCACAGGCACATAATGTACCATGTCCTGAAGGAGACAAAAGAGCTCTCACACATTAATAGAAAGCTTTTTTTCTTCTTCTTCTTTTGTTCATAAAGCTCAGTGTTATTTTCTTGACTGGAAATGAACAAGGTGAAGGACTTTGTTTTGCTCTCGTTCTGCAGAAGAGCATTTAAGACCTCACTGTATCCCCCGTCCGCCGCTTCAAATGAAGATGACTTATTTGCACAATAGAACGCAGCGAGCAAATATTCAGCATGACTTTGCAATCAATGGATGTAAGAAGGGACTCCAAATGATTTTCGACTTGATTGAATGACATAATTGACTTGATTATACAAAGTTTTTTTCCCCCCCTCCTCAAGGAATCCTCAAACGCTTAGGAGGAAACAAACAAATCAAACTGATTGAGCAAGATCTCGAGCATGTTTCTTTGTGTGCTTCTATAGCCTACTTGTGCATGCTTGGATGTGTTCGCCGTGCTGCTCTTGCCATGCGGGAGCGTGCCAGCGATTAACTGTATTTATGTGGGTGCATGATTAAGGGTATGTACGTGTGTGTGTGTGTGAGCGGATTCGAGTGTCTTTGGCTAAAAGACAATCAGAGCAAATATTAAAGGCTATGAAAGACAAGATACCGAGGACGGGAGAAGAAGTTCTTTGTGTTTGTGTCCTTTCTTTCTGGCTTCCCAGGATTTATTAAATAACCTGCCTGTCAGTGCAACCTGTCATTATCCTCACACACACACACACACACACACACACACACACACACACACACACACACACAATGCTCCGAGAACTTCCCCACAGAAGGAGAAACCAATTAATTCAGTTTGTCCTTCATAGGCTGTGGATGGCAGTCGGCATCTCCGCCTGTCTGTCAGTCAGTCTGTCTGTCTGTCAGCTCGTGTGCATGTGGAGAGGGACTTCAGCCCTCATGGTGGCAGGGCAGCAAGTCAGCTCTAATTCTTGGAAGTTTGTTTTGAAGTGCTTATCAATCACACGACTACAGCTTAAGGCACCAGCAAATGTTCTTCCTCACAGGGACTATTTCACTGCTATTATTTATAAGTTCTGTATATAATATGTGTGTGTGTGTGTGTGTTTAGGTGTGTATCCACAACAGCATGAGCCAATTAGTGGGATGCGGTCTACAGAGATAGCAGTGGTTGGTAGGCAGTGGAGGGAAACAGCTGTTGTGGCCACAGTTGGGTCACAGGTTCTCTCCGTGACCTCCACACCTCCCCTTCCCTCCCACCTCAGTCCTTTCTGTCTCCATTGACGGGGGAGAGAGGGTGCATTTGTTGAGGAGAGATCCTGACAGCTCTCGTGCACATCACTCTCCCAGCTGTCACGATTAGGAAAGAGCACATACGTGAGCCTGGCACTGCTGCTTCAGGTGCACTGCTGCACAGCCACAGAGACTTTTAGATTTATTTATTTGGTTTCCTCTGCTTACGGTACGCTGAAGGTGTGTGTTTGAACTGATTGTGACAGTCGTTTGAAAGGAACTGAGGTGTGGTTGTGTTTGATTCATTCTAATGCATCTCAGATGGATCTCATTACCTGCTTAATAGTAGCCACATCCTGCCCTCCATTTTATTTTTTTTTTTGCTCAGGCAGCACACGTCACTGTAGCCCTGCAAGCCAGATGAGACAATCTTATCAGTACGACCCGGCCTCCCTTTATATTCAAGGACTCTTTAACTGGAGCCTGCTGCTATTTCTGCCTCCAAATAAAGTCAAATTAATCAGCGAGGTGCTTGTGCTGGTGTTAGTGTAGAATCATAGGAAAATAGTAAATATGATATAAACACACACACACGTATTTATACACATATTAGTATGTTGATAGATAAAGAAATTGAGATGTAACACAAAGCTAAATGGATTTATGATCATCTTTAAAATGTTCCAGTGACTAAATATGAAGATTATTTATTTTGATTATTTGCTGTTTTGATTTATGAAATTTGAGGTTACAGATTATCAAATGGTTAAAGGTAAAAGTGTCAAACAAATTATGATCAAACAAACAATTTTTTCTAGGTTTTTTTTCCATTTGATAAAAAAAATGGATCCTGATATGATCCTCAGGGGATCCTGACGGGATCCTGGCGGGATCTTGATGGGTTCTAGATGTCTGTGACGATTCAGGGGATATTTCAATCAGAAAATTTGTCTCACTAAGTTTATGAACTTGTTCAAACTTCCACTGAAAGTGAGTCGCTGCTGCTCACTTAAGAAAATTGGGAAGATTTTGAGACATTTTGGAAACTTCTTCAGGAATTCTCTTTTACACTTTGTCCTTAACAGCTGCAGCGCAGTGAGATAACAACTTCACCATCACATCACACTGACAGGAAACATTTCCTCTGTTTTTGTTGATTTTTAGTTATTAGAATCAAACGACTTTGAATAATCAAACGTCCATGGTGTGCATCATCAGCAGATGCATCTGGCAGCGATGAGCACATTTAAGAAATATTACTCATTACAGTGTTTTAGCTGTGAAGAATTTAACGGGTTGCAACAGACATTTTTACAAAGTATTTCTGTAGGATCAATCCAGAGCTTTTCTCAGCTCCAGATAGAGTTTACTGTGTGCCTGTAGACCTAAATTACAGCTTTTATATAAAATCAATAATCAATAAGATAAAAAATACCATTCTTAGTGGTAAAGCACTGCTGTCTCAAATAGATTATTATGTTACATTCCTAATATTCTGTTATATCCAGTAAATGTTGACAAAATTCCTATAATCTGAGTCGTTCTTAAACTTTATTAGAGCTGCAGTGGTGTAAACTCTGTCATCCAGCATACGTAATCCCAGGAAGTTCTACACTGTCACAGTTAGTGAAGCTCCATGAATGAGAAGACAAACATTTTCATACATGTAAGAGGGATCCAGTGGCCTTCGGGTGGTGTGATGTGATGTAGCAGCAGAGATCTGCCCAGGCGTGAAAACAAGCTCTCTCCTCAGTTGAAGTCCTAATTAGCTGTGGTGGTTAATGCTTCCTCATTGGTTTATTGTAATCAGCTTTGAGTCCTCTCATAGTGCCTCACTTTCCTGAGCTGAAGCAGCTCACAGCTCACTGACTCAGTTTCTGCTGCTCTTCCTCTCTGTCGGCTCTGCAGAGGTCGGAGCAGACTTTTAGGTTTCATCAGAAATAGTTGCTTTCATGTCACTGGGCAGCAACAATCATCCCTTTTATGTCCAGGCAGTCTGGGTTCTTATGCTCCACTGGTCTACAGCCAGATCCTGGAGGTGGGGCTTAGTGGGAGGAGGGGGAGGAGCTTAACCAGTTCACTGCCACTGCGCTAGGAGGGAATAAAGAGAGGTCATTAATACAGTGAGACAATGCTTTATAAAAGAGGGGGGGAAATGTCAGTTTGGGGACGTGACTGTAAGAGTGATGACATCTGTCGGAAGACACAGGAAGGATGAGTGAGCTGGAAAAAGAACAGAGTGTGTGTCCTGTGGCAGCCCACAGCTACAGTGTGCTGCTTCTGTAGCGTTTCACACTCGAGGGAAGAACCCGCTCTACACTTTGCTCATACTTTCACTGAGACGAAGCGGATAAGAGGAAGAACCGAAATCATAAAAGCATTAGGAAAAGAAGTGCACAAAATTTGTTCTGGGTCTCTGCTAATCTAATACCACGGCTGACATTTTTTGCCAGAACTTATATATTTTATAAATGGCAGAAAAATAAATCTGTGTGACCATCTGTAAAAATCTGCATGAATGAATTTTGAATCCCTGCCCTGACACTTTAGTGAAGGTTTTCAGGTAGTTCAAGGGAAAGTGGCTCTGATGACGATTAATATCAGTGAAATATACTGTGGGATGTTGTCCCGAGAGAGTGTATTTGAATCACAGTGTAGAGATTACAAATCACCTCTAATCATTGATCTCATCATTCTTGTCTTATCTCTTTGATTGCAGACCTAAGTTTAACCTTGAGTTGCATGAAGCCATCCACAAAGCCTTAAACAGATCTCATGAAGGAGAGTAATAATTACACTTTGGTCTTATTCAGACGTTTAAACATACTCATTGGTTAAAATAGCAAATATGAATGATTAATGTAGAAAAATACACTTTTTACATGGGGAAAAAAAGGGAAGCTAATCAAAAGGCCACAATCCTTCATTCCACTTCTTGGGCTGGTGCAGGTGCACATTTGCATGCAATTTACATGGTAGCTCGCAGTGACCACCACCACTCCAACATCTCGGTGTCCATCATCTGCCGACATTCTGTGATTGTTTCCTCTCTGCTGTGACTCAGCCAATCAGCTGGGGATATAGTCTGGTTTCAGTGATTATAAGGAGTGATCAGGGCAGCAGTGATGGAGCACGTGGCCCCCGTAGTGGAGATTTAGCCAGAGGCTTCAATCTCATTGCAGTCGCTTGTAGTTAGTGACTGAGCCAAGCAGTGAGAAGGGCAGTGCAGTATAAATGAATAGGCTATGAATGTGGATATGACTGCGGTGCTGCGGCGACACAAAGGGGGGAACGGGCCAGTTAGACAAACTATTTCATACCCCCCTTGACCTTTATTTGCCCAGTGGCCCAGCAACATTTCCGATAGAGTGGCTTTTTAATGGCTGCTGAAGATTGGAGATCCATTTCAAGCCAAAGACTGTTTTATATACGAGTGTGTATGAACTTGTGCAAATGTTACAGCAAGTGTCTTTACTCTAGATCGCTGACTTTCTACAGAAAAGATCAGACTTTTGACAAAAGAAGAGATAGATTTGCGACTAGCTGATCATGAAAAATGCCCATCACAGGGTTTTTCTCCACAACTGATTCCCGTATGGTTTAGGTGGCACACAAAGAGCTGTGGATCAAGGGATATTCACACCTTTCAGTAGGTCTGTAGTCTCATCTCCCACCTGTCCCTGCTGAAATGGCTCCTTCGGGATAAGCTGGGATTGGCTTGATTGTGTTATCGGCGACTGATCGGGTCATTGAATGATGGAATTTTGAGCCCCTGTTCTGCTTAAAGAATGAAATGTTTAAAGAAGATTGACTGTGATTGGATCGGATCCAGCACCTGCTCATTGGGGTCAGTCAGGTGAAAGCAGGAGGCAGCAATCTTTGCTGTGCCATTGTGACACGACCAGACGGGGGAATTAATGTGTGTGCTGGGTTGGAGTATTGACGGGGGGGGCAGAGATGCCATTCAACAGGAAAGCAGTTTTAAAAATGTCATCAGAGGAAGTGTCATGAGTAATTTGCAGCAGTCTTGCCATCAGACTGGTGTGGAGGTGGACACCTCGGCTCTGCAAATTGCAGTCTAGTCCTTAGGGAATCGTATGTGGGAGAGCACCACTGAGATCCCAAGAAGTGTTTATTTCTCAAATAGGAATGAAATATGTTTGGAAATATGCTGTATGTTTGTTCTTAAGATTGGGATCAAGAGATAGGGAGATGGATTGTTTTCCGAGTGGATCGGAATATTTGAGTTGCGGTCCACAGACGCTGTAGTACCACCTCTGAGAGACAGGTTAACATTTCTCTCTGCTGCAGCCCATCAAGGAATAAATGACCAAGTCAAATTTCATTCATCATCTAAGTAACTTTATAAATTCTGCATTTTTGAAATGTTTTTGTGTAAAAATGATCAAATATTGACTGTCTATAGCTTTCTGAGCAGCCTCAGTTCAGAGAAATAGAGTTTACATCTAACAAGACTGCTGAGTTTAATGTTGATTAACGGTTATTCACGAGTGTAAATAAAGTTAATCTGGTTCGGATTCTAAATAGTATTGAATCTTTTGGTGCACACCGGGTCCTGTTCGACAGGGATTTTGTAAAGTTTCTGTTGAAATAAAAATGTCATTCAATGGTGTAAAGGTTTACAAAAAAACATCTGAATGAAGTTAATCGCGGTTCATGCAGAGTCGACATTACCTCATCAGTCCTGTCCGACAGAAACTCTGTTTTTCCTGAACTGAGATATCTGAAGCAGATAAACGTTTTGTTAACTTCAACACAATGGCTGCAAGTGCCACGCCCCCAAGACAGGTATGAATTTGATTGTGCCATTTACCGATAAACATGGAACCTTCCCCAAACTCCCACTGAAAGAAACCCGTGAACACAAACTACACGGACAACAAGCATCTGACACATTACAGCTCAGATGATGACCATTCACAGTGCTCACCAGCATCTGGGCTCATACACAAGGAGCTTTATAGATCTTGTGACATTTGATAAAGGAATTTGTGCCATCCCCTGGATGGATTTATCCTAAATGCCTGAACAGAAAGCAATATCAATAGAATTGCTTGAGTTTAACCTTTAACTCTAATGCTTCATTGAACATTTTAGATAGTAAACTGAATCAACAATCAACAACAACAATCTTTTTTTTAAAGTAATGTGCTATTACATGGAGCTTTGCCTCAACCTTTGTCATTTCAGGCTTCGGATGTTGTCAAAATAATCCATAATTCAGTAAAGCTTCTCTTCTTACTTTGATTTTGCAGTCTGGATAAACAAAGAAAATGAGAAAAGAATGTCCTAATAAATGTGCAGTAAACAGAATAAATATACATTTTTATCCCCTTAAACTTTTGTGAAATTACCAGTCTCATTAAAAGACAGTAAGAAAAGCCTGATTTCTAGTGGGCTTTTGCTATGTCTGACATCCCACAACACTTATGTATGTAGCACTGTGTGCATTCAATGCAAGTGCTGACTTCAAGTGGCTCTTTGCCTGTGCCTCTCTAAAGCCACCTACAGCAGTTTGACCAGGTCCACAGGCAGTTCCAGCTCATACCTCCCACGCATCGCCTTCTCCAGATCAACGGATAAAATGCTCTTACATGAAAATGTACACACCGTGCTGTGGCTTGATGTGAAGGGCAAAAGACGTCTTAAAGGTTTCACTTATCTAAAACACTTAACTGTTTCTCAGTGTGTTTCTCAGTGAGCTGAAAGGAGTAAATTATCTAGATTTAAAGCCCAAAGTCCTTCACAGTTCTGAATATAGCTATTAGAAATTGCTTGTGAGGTTTCATTTTGATTCAACAATAAAATCCAGCATTGGTAGTGACAGACTCATTACAAGCAGTAATATTTAGCTGGAGCAGAGCAAGTAGACAAACCAAAATAGGGTAATTGCAATAAAAACGTGGTTTCAGATAACATGCAAATGCAGTGTATGTAGTTTTCTGTGTAATGTTTCCTTGTGTCACATCCATTTAATGGATCCTTTTCAGAAACCTCCTTCATCAGGGTTTATTCTGTTATTTTTAATGTATTTTTAAGACGTTATCTCCTATCTGGTAAAAACAAGAAGTTTCCTGCCCCACTGGCAGCTCGATGAGGCTGCACTTCAAACTAAATGCACATGTCAACACTGATATTTTCACTGACAGTGTTAAACAAGCTGTTCTGGACAAATTAAAGTTATGGTTTAACGATTTGAGATAAATAATCAAAGGATCATTAAAAAAATCATTAGGATTCATGTTGGAGGAAAAAGTGCAGAAGTGAAATATGGGACTCATTTCCAATTCAGTCAGAAGTTTTTAAGATATTCTTACTACAAGCCAATAATCTTATGGTTGGACTGAAGAAAAGTCCAAATTCATCTTTTGCTCCAATAATTCAGTTTGGATTTCGGATGTCCTGACTGACATTGCTGCTGCATCTGGCTTTGCATAACTTATACAGAATGTAGTCCTTAAGCCCTCTCTCTGGGACTGAAGAGAGATCTGAAGTGTGTAAAAAGGTAAATATTGATGAATTTGTTTAATTTGGTGATCCATAATCTTTAAAATTACTCTATTCTGCTGTCACTCTTTGATATCGGACCACCAAAAGCCAAAAAAAAAAACTAAAAACAAAACCAAAAAAAGTTGTGTCAGTCCTGATTGATTGTGTTGATCCAAACTGTAAAGGTTATCTTAACTCAACAGCCTAAATCTAAAGCAAATCAGTATATTTTTTGAGGGTGGGATCATCAGAAATACAACCAACAAGAATACAGGATTTTACTAAACTATTTTTTTTTATTTGTGATGTAAATACATCTTTTTTAGTAGGATTTCTTTTCTAATCAGTTCATTTTGGAGGAATTAGAGATTTGTGCCACTAGAGGTCGCCACTATCAAGACATCTCCTTAAAAAATTAAGTTGCCCTATCTTTATCATTTAAAAAAAAAAAAAAAAAAAAAATATATATATATATATATATATATATATATATATATATATATATATATTAAGGAAAAAACAACATCCCACAGGAAGTGGGAAAAGGGATGGATGGTTAGAGTAAATAAGACTATAAAATCATATTTGTATGACCAAGCTCCTTATGGC
This sequence comes from Pachypanchax playfairii, assembly GCA_006937955.1. Lineage (NCBI taxonomy): Eukaryota > Metazoa > Chordata > Actinopteri > Cyprinodontiformes > Aplocheilidae > Pachypanchax > Pachypanchax playfairii. Next base: position 4,505,111 of record SSNP01000015.1, on the reverse strand, counting down.
ACAACTTCAAATGAACAGTAGCTAATAAGGTGGATATATTTGGCACACAACTTTACCTTTTTCATTTTAATCAATAAATTAAAGAAAAAAAACTCTCCAGCCTGGCAGGTGCACCTGAAGTCTGTTTGCCAGCTGTGAAGAAGACACACAAGACCATATTACCTGGTTTCTTAGGTGGAAGGAAGAAGGAGACCTTTTTGACTTGGGCTGCTTGACACCCCACATATCAATCTATACCCAGAACTCATCACTCATTGGTCACAAGTTGTGTTACCTACAGTGACAACAAGCAGTCGGTTCTGTGATCCACAAACTGGGAGAGTGGTTCCAACAGATCCTGGAGAACAACCTCAGAGGTCCCTGTCCAAAGATCCCAGAGCTGAGATACTGTGTAGAACCCTCAAGCTCCTCTGGGATCTGGTAGAGGAACGGACCTGCTCTCTGGTAGAGGACCTGACCTGGCCTCTGGTAGAGGACCTGACCTGGTCTCTGGTAGAGGACCGGACCTGGCCTCTGGTAGAGGACCTGACCTGGCCGAGGACCTGACCTGGCCTCTGGTAGAGGACCTGACCTGGCCTCTGGTAGAGGACCTGACCTGGCCTCTGGTAGAGGACCTGACCTGGCCTCTGGTAGAGGACCTGACCTAGTCTCTGGTACAGGACCTTACCTAGTCTCTGGTAGAGGACCTGACCTGGCCTCTGGTAGAGGACCTGACCTGGCCTCTGGTAGAGGACCTGACCTGGCCTCTGGTAGAGGACCTGACCTGGCCTCTAGTAGAGGACCTGACCTGGCCTCTGGTAGAGGACCTGACCTGGCCTCTGGTAGAGGACCTGACCTGGCCTCTGGTAGAGGACCGGACCTGGCCTCTGGTAGGGGACCTGACCTGGCCTCTGGTAGAGGACCGGACCTGGCCTCTGGTAGAGGACCTGACTTGCTCTCTGGTAGAGGACCTTACCTGGTCTCTGGTAGAGGACCTTACCTGGCCTCTGGTAGAGGACCTGACCTGGCCTCTGGTAGAGGACCTGACCTAGTCTCTGGTAGGGGACCTGACCTGGCCTCTGGTAGAGGACCGGACCTGGCCTCTGGTAGAGGACCTGACTTGCTCTCTGGTAGAGGACCTTACCTGGTCTCTGGTAGAGGACCGGACCTTGCAAGTTCAACCACCTGAAAGAAAGAACCATCATAATGTTCTTCATTGGTTTGTTACCACTGGTTCCTTGTAGACCAGGGAGCTGGATGGTTTCATGTCTGTCTTATAATGAGTGATGAGCCCGTTTATCTTCTTTTTTTTCCTTAAATCCCAAAACATCTACTGCTAATAGGATATATACCAACAGAGGTGTCTTATTTAACTGTCCACTTCTTCTGTAGATTAGATTGGTCTCAAACATGAACAAATTATAAAATTAAGGAGGCATTTTTAAGCTCAGCGTTGATAGTCTCATCCAAATGATAAAACTTCACATTTATTAGAACTCTGGTTCTTGCTAAGCTTCTCTGATGGTTCTCAGCAAAGATACATTGGGCTGAAAAAGTTCATAGGACGTCCTCTTAAACATACGTTCATCCTTTATGTTGTAATCAGCATACATGATCATTGTTGTGAGTCTGTGTTGTTACAGAGAAAATAAACTACATTTGAAAAAGCATGTAACTGCACACTTAAGATGAACGAAGATCTCCTTGAAGGAATTATTCAGAAACATTTTTGAATCTCTGAGTTTCTTTCTGGAGGAGAGTTTTATAAGAAGATTGATGTCTGTTCATTCAAAGTGAAGCTACAGCAACATCTTCGATAAGATAAAAACTGAGAGCATAAACAGGGAGCCTTGTTCTTCCCAGCAGGTATGAAAGTTCACCTGGGATCAATCCAGACTGAGGATAAGAGCTCTCTTATAAAATGTAAACTTTTGCCTTTGATTTTTTTCCCAGGTGCTGTTTTTAAGGTATTTACACACATAAACCGAACATCAGTGCAGGGAGGCAAATACCAGCCAGGAACTCTACTGATCAAAATAAATCAAATCCACCGACCGAGGATTTTATTTTTAATTTAGTCTTGTGTTACATGTGGTGTAAACAGATCAGTTTTAGATGCCTGAGCTGCTGTTTTGTGTGTAAAGAATCCTGCATGTGTTTATTATAGCAGACACTGATTAGACAGCGATAATGGCGGTCATAAGGAAAAGGCATATCATTCATAAGTGTTCTGTTTACCCCATTTAATTTATAGGAAAACGCACAGACGTGTATATTTCATACATACATCATGCCCGCAGCACATAAAAAAAGGCAGAGGATTGAAACATAAGGGCAGAGATAAATGTGATGTAGTGTCGGCACTTGTCAGTGATTCTCCAGCGAATCAGTTGAGGGGATCAGTAATTACTTGGCAACATTTTTGTGGTTGTTAAAAAGCACTTACTTGGGGTTACGGGTTAAGTTGAAGGTTGGGATTATGGTCTCGTAGTTGTGTTTTAAATCTTGTTTAATTTTTAAGGCTCAGCATTTTCATAAATGCTGTCAGCACCGCTCAAGTGGCTGAACCAGCGTGTCGATGTGGCAGCCATTATGTTTGCATCCATTCTCTGTGACTGTGGCGACCTCTGAGTCCGATTTACTGTGATTTGAATGTTTTTATGTCTTTGCTTCTGTGTTTTCTAAACAGCGTCCTTACTTCCCTGAACAACAACGTGCACGTGGCGCTTAGAGAGTGATAGGCGCCTGTCTGAGCTGCCATGCTATGAATAATCTGGAGTTTATTCTCTGAAATAACATCTCAGGGTTCTGGTCGAATTGTCTAAAAGCTAAATAAGTCTGCTTGATTGAACTAATGGCACAGAGCCAAGATCTTGCACCAAGTCCCATCTTCCACTTTAATCTTTTGGTCACGAACACATTGACCAGTACACACACACACACACATACACACACATACACACACACAGGCGCTTCCCTTCCAGGCGACTTCCTGATCAGGAAACTTTGAACCCGACATGTGGCCTGTAAGTCCGATCCACAGGTAATTAGGTTTGATGGTTAGTTGAGCAGAAGCATAGATTTTATCCTTCTCTCCATCTTGCCTCCTGGTGTGTTGCTTCAACTTGTTTTTGATAAGTCTACTGCCTGCCCAGCGTCGGTCTCTTCCAGCTGAACACGTTGGAAAAGCCACCAAGGACGCGTCATCCCTCTCTAAAAATCATTTAGCCTCTAAAACTAAAAAACAAAGAAAATAATTCAGACAAAAAAGTGTGAGTTGATTAAAAAAAACTGAAAACTGTGTCCCGTATGAGTGCATTATGTTTCTTTTGAGACAAATCACAGCTTATTTTTTTCTCTTTTGAAAGTCCTAGCTGGCCAGCTGGAACTGTACCATTTTATAAACCGTAAAAGACGGTACTTGGAACAAAATGACAAAAACGAGCAATTGGAATAAAAAGTTCCAGTGAATACAGTTTACTTACAACATTCTGCTGCTAAAAGCATGTTCAGGTGAATCGAAGTGTGGATTCATATTGTCAGAAAAGGTGTCACTCACCCATGGATGCAGTTTCCACTTTGTAATTTTTTTTCCAAAATAAAACTTTGAGAGCAGAAATGCAGGATAAAAAAAAAAGCTTTTTAGCAACTCCTGTGCTGAAAAATGTGTCCACGTCTAAAATGGCACTGTGGTGGTGCGGAAACTAGCTAGAATCACCTGGTTGTATCAGCAGTATTTTACTCGCAGGTCTCAGAGGAATAAAACAGACATTCACTTATCACTTAGAGCTCATGTTCCTCTTCCTTTGTGTCCACATCTGTGTTTGAGTAGCCTCCATTTTGCCCTTGTTTCCTTTACTGTGAAACTTTGTCTGGATTATTCTGAGTTGATTTTAGACGTTGGTCGCTGCTGCAGTCATGCTGCACAACTTGGCCAGAAATTCTTTGACACAGCATGAAATTTGTCGCATGTCGTCTTTGAGCCCGTCACACTGAACGACCACAGACCTCTGATTCAAACTCCAGACTAAAGACTTTCTCACGATTCTTTTACAAAAATTTTTTTGTCTCCGACGACTGAGAATCGCACATTGTGAGCTCAGCTTAAGGAAGATAGGGATGTGTTAATACGCCCCCTCACTGACACACTCACACCGGCCAACTGGTGTGAATATCTTTTCATTAAATCCCCTGAACTGGTCTGACCAAATTAGTGTCACTTAACATTTTTTTGTGTGTGCTTGTCAGCAGACGTCTGTTTTTTCCAGTTCTCTTATAATTATCTCTCACAAAGGATAATCGGATGCTCGGGGAAAATTTGCACATAATTTGTTTAGCTTAAAGCAAAACCATGAACCTGAACAACTTGTCTCTGTCATCGTACGAGTGGATAAATTACAGTTTCTGTTACCGTGTTGGTGGGTTAGAAAAAAAAACCCGAATTAAATCTGAAATAGCTTTGAGTTTGATTTGATTAGAAATTCTTGTGAAAATGATACAACCTGAGCTCTAAATAGAAAGTCTGTATCACGTTGAAGCGATGACTTACCGGCATTAAATCATCAGCCGGTAAGTCTTCCAGCTGTCAGCTCACTGTGCTTGATAAGAGGATATTTGCGTTTAAAAATAAGTATGTACCAAAGCACTCTCTCTTACATGAGTTCATAGTTATAATTGTACAAGAAAACAAATATTTAAGTCTTTCTGTTCGCGGGTATAAAGTTTGATTGATCTGTTTTTGACGTCTTTAAGCAGAGCAGACAGAGAAATTGAAGGTGTCATCTTTAAAGTTGAGTATTTTGTGCTCTCGTGCGTTTGAATGGAGCGTGTTATTTCAGAACAAACCAGATTCAGGATGCAATCGACGTTTCTGCCATCTGCTTGTGCTCAGCCCACTTTGGTTCAAGCCTTGGTTAATGCCGAGCTGATATGTGAATAGAAGTGACACGCTGAAACTATAATATGTCTTGATAAGCACACACAAGTATGTGTGCTTTAGCTGAAAAGCACAAGATAAATCCCGAGCAACCTCATTCAGTAAGAAGCACCGATTTTTTTTCTTCTTCATTTATTTCCAGAGATAAAAGTTGGCCACCTGCTGCATGTGTGGAAAGAAGTGGTGCCGTTTCCCAACATCCATATCTGGTTTTCAGTGGATTTACTGTACCGTGTTACTCGTTATTTAGACATTTATTCACACATGCTGAAGTCCTGACGTGACGGAGAACTTTTCTTAAACTTTCATAATAAAAGCTCAATTGTTTGCTCAGCATTAGGCACCTTACCCCCCTTTAAACAGTATGATGATCCCACGCTACGATCTACTGTCTCCATAATCTATATGATCTATTTGGCTGTTAGCAGACAGGAAACAGAGGGCACCATGCTTGTTTCGGGGGTAAAGCCCAGAGGAGGAGGGAAAGTGACTGGACGACAGCTAATTTGGTAAAACTCTTTAAGTCTGAAGTTAATCGTGACAGTGCTACACTCTGAGTACTCTGATAGTTTTTCTCATTATTTCCCACATCCTCATGATGTTCTCCTGAGCCCTCACCACGCTGCATATGTCCACAGCTCATTACAACAACCATCCTTTTATATTTTCAAAGGACTGCACCAGGAATTAGACCCTACCCTGGCTGCCCTCAAGGATGCATCTATGAGCTATAAGATTATGTCATGGTAGAGTATAGAGTATTATAGGGTCGTGACCTCACCCTAGAGTTGCCAGTCCTGCTTCAAATTTTTTAATGACCAAACCAAGCCACACCATGATGCTGCACGCCATGGAAATGTTGCCATCCACTCCTACTTTCCTGCAAGTGGGGGTTGATAAAACTGAATGTAGGGAGTTTGACATAAAAACAAAGGATTCTAGTTATTTCAGGTTTTATTATCTAAGTCATTTGAATCATTTTGGAGTTCATCTTGTTGGCAAAAAGTAGTTATTACCCAGACAACAGTTCAACTAATCTGAGATCTAGTTTAATGTTTCACTATAAAACCATGTTTCTCTGCCTCTGTGCTACATCCTGTGTCTGACTCTCTTTTTCTTCCATAAACATAAAGCATAAGCACAATGAAAGTGGAGTTATATCTATATATTGATGGTAAATGCCAAAGAAAGAGAATCAGTTTTATTGCCAGTTTTCAACCGATGGTGTTCATCCTTTAATTACCAGTCGTTTACCTAAAGTGCCACATTGCCATCTGGTTTGAGGATAAAACACAAGCAGAAAAGATGCAGTTTTCCATTCACATAAAAAATACATTTACCCATGAGAGTGTAGTTTTTGAGGTGTAACATGATTCACTGAGGTGGATTAAACGTTAATGCTAACTTGTTCTCATAGACAATATGTGATCTAGATATGATCCTCTGTTCTTTCATGAGAACATATTTAGTGATGCAGCACCAATAGTTTTTTTTTAATAGCGTTTTTGCTCATATTACTTTCTTGGTTTCAGTGTTTGTTACCACCTGACACTCTCTTCTACACCCTCACTCTGTCTGGCTGCTTTCCCAGGATCCAACAGCTTGCACATGTGGCCAAACTGTAAATCAGATTCAGACTTTCCATTCAAGTGTCCCACTCGGGGGACTGGACTGGCCTTTATACTGACCTCGTGGACCTTTTTATAGGCTCAGAAAAGAGCAACAGAAAAGATCTGACTGAATGGCACTCACAGAAATGCAGATTCAAGTGTCTCTTGCTTTTTGATTAAAATCTGACCTTATTGCATTTTAGTCATTTTAAGTACCAGAGATGTAGTTTATGGGATGTTCATTGCAGGACTCAGTCTGTAGATTTTAGTTATTCTCAGCTATGAGTTGGGTTAGTGGTAACTGATACCCTCCTTTGGACACGGAGCTCTTCCCATGTAGTATGTTTTGGTTTCTTGTCTACCCACAGCTGATGCTCTGCAGAGAGGTTGACAAGGTTCAAGCTGTTCACTCCCCCACTCTCCTCCATCTATCTCCAACCCCCCCTTATCTCTTCCCTCCATCACACCTGATTGCATCTGACAAATGCCCTATCGGCTCCATATCATCAGGTGCAGTGGAGACAGCATAAGACTATATTACTCTGCCCATGCACCACATCTGTTCTCCATTTTCCATGGCTGACACACTCACATCTGCATGTCTTAAATACGACTCTGACACTTGAAAATGATAGCAGCGCCTGTTGACACAGAGCGTTTGAACAAAACATCATCCATTACTCATAAAATGCTAGATGTATTCTAAAAAATGATTTGATTTAATTTGATTTTGTAGAAGTTTAGTAGGTAAAATTACTGTTCTCCTTTTGTCTCTTGAAATATCTGTTTTTTAATAAACTATCACATAGATCCTTAACTTTTGGATGTAACTAAGATAAAAAAAAAGTAAAAATAGAAACATCTGTAGAAACAAGAACTACTTATAGCAAATGTTTGCTCTGTTACATTATTAAATAATTTCATTTTATAAATTTGCTTCTAATATAATTTGTATAACTTGCTGACCTGTTGACTGGTATTTATACTCTGTACTTACATATATCACAAATAACCTCCTTCTTAGCACTTTGCAATGGTGCATTCACTGACTGTCAAAATCTTGTATTTTTTTTAGCATCTTATTTGCCAGCATCCAGCCAGTAAAACTACTGTAAAAACCAGTTCTGTTCACCTGCTGCCTCTCTGTTCAAAACTAACTTCAGCAAAATGGTGCCACCCGTCTTTAAAAACTCCAGCCACTCTAAAACAACACCAAGTCATTTCAGCACTAATGGCTGTATTATAGCTGCATTTTTGCATCAGCCAGCTTGACCTATGACACATCTCCCTACTAGCTGATTATTAAATATGGACTTTGAAAGTGACTTTGGGGAGCTTTAAGTGGGGGAAAACAACGGAGCACCAAAGTGCCTCCTACCAGGGAGAGACGCCGATGGACTGTCACGGCCGCCGTCTCATCAGCAGGAATGCAAGTGGGGTCTGCACAGTAGTCACCATGTGGTGGCAAGGTTAGGTCGCATCAGCTGCTTCTGACTCTCACGCAGCGAGGATGCTGAGTTGAAAGGAAGTTTTTTTTACAATCTTCTTTTCTCACTAAATTTTTCTCTTTTTTGTTACTTTAGAATTAAGTTTAGAAGGAAAAAATGGCCGAGTTAAAATGGGAAGCGTATGAGGGAACCTCGAAAAGATTATGCAAGAGAGACAGATCTCTGGGGTCCTTCATGTTTGTCATATGTTCTCATGAGTCGAGCAGACAGTATACTGCTGGGTGGTAATTGGAGGGCTTCCTGGGAGAGGTGGTCACAGCGCTGCTTTGCCTCCAGGCCTTCTTCACCAGTGTATGAGCCTGCTATAATTGGCCCGGCACATTGCTTTGCTCGTATGATGCTCTTACTTAGACTACAGACTGGGCTAATGATTAATTTAGGACCAGTTAATCATTCTTAAGGCTTTTAATCAATTGGAAGTCTGATTTTATCCTTCATGTTAAGTCACTATTCTAATGACTCAAAATCCATATTTACTCAGATTTTTCTGCAAAGAAGGGCTTGTATGTAGAAAATTTAATAATTATTTTGTATCTTATGGGCTTCGTCTAGTGATTAAATATTAATTGCCAAAAATACAAGCAATTTATCAAAAAAATAAACCAGTTTAAGGGTTCATTTCTGTTTGATATGTGTAGTTAATACAGTTAGCAGTGAGCTGCCTCTCACAGCCCACCCATTAGTTTAAATGGAGGGGGTGGATAGATGAGGAGTGGGGGGGGTGCAGTGGCACCATATGGTAGGTCCTTGCCTGTGACAGCCTGACACATTAGTCATTGATGGCTCACAGCCTCTCAGATGATAGGCAGTGCTTAAAAAGCTGACCTACAAACACACTCGCAGACTCCCTAAACAGGATTGATCCTGAAAGTCTGAGCTTGTTTTAAGATAAGTTTGTTTTAATGCAGAATAATATAATATTTATGAATCTATTTTAACAGATCTGTGGATGTGCTCCACTAGTCTGACAAAACATCAAGACTGTACACGTGTTTCCGTAAGTTCAAAAAACTGCTCTGATGGTGCTCTTGTAACACCTGACACGTGTGTTCCTGATTGGCCCAGCAGGGGCCTGTCTTCCTCTTTAAAGATGTCCCGTTTTAAATTGTACCTGCTTGTACTGTAGTTTTCCTTTACTCTATAATAAATACAGTAAATCCTTCTCCCCGTGTGGAATGCACTTAGTAAACCTGGAATTATTTTGTTTCTTCAATTTGAAAGTGTGTTGATTACAACTTGGCAGCCCCGGAGCAAGATGCTAAGCTACAGTACAGTCTGTGAAGCAGTAGAGATGAGACGAGCCTGAGGGAGTTGTTCTCTTCACTCTCTCTTTCTTCCACTTTTAACTCTCCTCAGAACACCAAGGTGCTTGCATGTCCTGTTTGAAATGTGTCATCAGCTGTCCTGCCAGCTACGTCGCCACACAAACCTCTGAAGTGACTGCGCTTCTTGCCTGGAAAGGTCACCGCAGGAGTGGGTTAAATGTCCCCTTGAGGAGCGAGCGCCAAGCCAGACAGTGCGTGTTATTTGTGGGAGTTTTACGCTGCTGGAGCTGCCTCGTCTCTCGCTCTCAGTGACCTTGACCGGCTCTTCCTCAGTTTTAACTTAAAAGTTGTCGTGTAGAAAGCTGCCTGGCCACCGGGTGTCAGATGTGCCAGTTGTCATTAGTTCGAGCCTGATTGGAAATCTGAAGAAATTAGAAACAGACAAAAAAAAAAGGCTGCCATTAGAGGTCAAGCCATCACGTCGACGACGCACGAGACACATCCTCTGTTTTGATTTAATCCAATTAGACAGCCACTGAAGCTTCAGTTGTTTTCCTGCAAGCCTGATTAACTTTGTTGTGAAAAGCTGTGCTTGTTCCTTTTTATTTCCTTCACACGTGTGTTTGCTCAAGAAAGCAGACGTCTCTCTTTACTCCTAAAGATGCTTTAAGTTTTAGCTGTACAGGTGTAGTCAAAATATAAAAGGCTGGCCAAACTTAACATTTCTGTCTAAAAAGATGAAAAGATAAACAGGAACAGTTTGCAGAATCAGATCATTTAGTTTTCTACATCATTAAACATAATCAGTAAAACCTTTTAAAGACAAAATTCTGACAAAATTAAATTAATTAAAAATAACAGTTTTTTATCGCATAAATATATTTTTTCTGCTTTCCGAAAGAAAAAATACAGGTAAACAAATTTTGGGTTGTTTGTTTGTTTATGTCTGAAAAATGACATTGAAATCATTTAGGAGTAACAGGTCTCACCTCAAACCGTCTCCACTGGTTAAACAGCTAAAAACTAGAGAAATAATGATCGAGTCACTGCAATTAACAAAATTAAAGAAAAAAAAAAGCCTTCGCAGATAATTACGGTAAGCTCTGAGAGCAAATAAACAAAACACAATCAAAGTGAGAAAACATCTTTACCAATTTAACAACCAAGGCACAACATTCAGAACAAAACAGATAATAAAATACAAGCTCCAAATAAAGAAATTACTACCAAATACACAAATTATGTACAAATAACAAAAGCAGAGACACATTTTCATTGATGTACAGGATCACTAACCATCAAAGGTGTTTAAAATGAGCCAAAATATTCTCATAATGTGTTTGTTTAGTGTAAAAATGACTTCAAATCATAGCATTTTCTTTTTAACCCGTATTTCTTCCCACAAGTGCCTGATTGACTTATTTGTTTTTTTTTCTCAATTTGCTTTAAGGTTCACCTTTTATTTATAATAAAGAGATAAGAGATTTAAATGCAGAACAGTCATTCATGAAACTGAGAATATCACAAAACACGATAGTCAAAGTGGCCAATGAATGAAAATGAATTCATCCTCTAACAAGAGGAAAATTAGATAAAGAGCAACTGAAACATTTTGACTTAAAAATAAACAACGAACATCATGAGATTTAATACTGATGTCCACTGAGCATAAAACTGCTGGAAACTGGTTTCCATGTTATAAAAGCACATAGAAGTAGAGCCGAGTAGGAGGTTGAATTCGGTCCTTTAAAGTGACAATATGGTTTTTATATAGAGGATAATCAAAGTGAATAAACTTCATTAAATATTGAAGATTCTGATAGTTTTTCATAAATATTATTATATTAATCAAGAATCAAATAATTTCAGAAGCCAGTTTCAGTGTCACAAGCTAAAAAAGATGATGGAGCTCTTTTACTTTCTTTATAAGGATTAAATACAGTAGTTACAGGTTTTAATGGTTACTACTGTAAAACTTCCCACACTTAGTGTTATTAGTTTAAATGAAATTACCATGGAAACTAAACTGGATTACCGTGTTGTTAAAACTCCAGGTAAGCTCAGGATTGTTCTGCAGACTCAGTGTGTCTGAAACACCAGAAGACACTGAGGTTGGATTTTAGCTTTTATTAAAGTGTGAGATGGTCTTTCCAACCGCTTCAGTGTGAGAAACAAAAGTCGATGCGGTGAGCGAAACATGGATCTAATGAGTTTCCTGCTTCTGTTTGCTACATTTAAGGAAACTTTTTAAACCTAATTTGGTCTTTGAACGGAGGAGTTTTATTGGTTAAACTTGTTATTTCTTTAGCTACTGTAATCTAGAGTTATCAGAGTTCATGCGCACAACACAACAGCATCAAAAACAGCAGTGGGGTGGAACCAAAACAGATGTAAAGATAGACAACAGGGTTCTAGAATACTTTTGCTATAGAAATAGCCAAAATGTACCAATTACAGTCACTTTCATATTATATATTTTGGAACCAGAGATATTTGGCTGAGCGTCCTGCCTTTAGTCACCAAGTAATTACAGCCAAACCTGTTAGGAAAGTAAATATTTTGACATGTAGCAGCAGGATTCAACAGGTGTCAACGCCCAGAGAAGCTTATCTGATGATGATGATGATAATAATAATAATAATAATAATAATGCAACAGTTTTCAGTTTTAAAACATTTCTAAAATAAAAGTTTGATGAAACACCTGAGACCGTGAACAGTGATCACTTGATTCATTACCGGAGGAAGAACTTAGAACACTTAGAACACAGAGCTATTTTCCTGCACGTAAAACACACAAGAACACAAAATGTTTCAAATTCATTACAATAAAATTGACAAAAAAATATGACGGTGTTAAACTTGCAGCTGTTTGTAAATGTATCGCTGCATTTTCGAAAGTGACCTGCCCTGACCGTTGTCACATCTGCCTTCCGTCACGCCGCCTCCTGCTGGGACCAACATGTGGAGCGGTCATCGCTCACCGCTCGCCTTTGTGCCTGAAGAGAGCGGATGATATAATAGCTGTGATTTACACTTCTCAGACATATTCACAGGGTGAAAATAGAAGTGCTACCATCAATATCACATCATCACATATCACCGCTGTCTGTACGGATGCTGTTTAACAGGATTTGGGTTTAAAAAAAGGATCATATATCCTGGATCAAACAAGGTTGGCTGCTATTTTCAGCCTGAATGAGACTTAAGGATTTTTATTTGTAACAATAATAATAATCCGAACAATCACACAGCAAAAAACTAAGAAATTGGGCAATCATGTGTGCTGTAGCCCTTTGAGAAATATAATGTGGATGCAGATGACAATGAAAGGCAGAGCCGTAATTATTGGGAACAGTTTTTCATTCTTCTGTTTGTGAGCTGGATCTTTTTGGCCCTCTTGAGTAATAAGGCTCTGTGGTGCAGTCTCCTCTTGTTTTTTAAAGATGCCATTTGGAATTCATGACCAGGAGTCCATATGCAGATTCGGAAGGGCTTTGATTAAAGCTCTAACAAGCACTTGATGGTTGGGGATATCACATTTCCTTTTGTTTTAATGCACTCTGTTAGGCTCACTCACAGTTAATAAGTCACAATCAATCTACCTGCTGTACGCACTGAGGCTTTGTAAGAGCTTAACAGGACCCCTGAGAGATGGAATAATTTCACTTCTGAAACCAACTGACAGTCTGAGTGCGCGCATTCTTGTTTGCGTCTGTGAGGGATCGCAACAGATTTCATTGTATATTCATATGTGTGTGTGTTTACCGGTGTGTAAGAGAAAACAGAGACTAAAAGGAGGCTGTCAGATATTGCCTGTCTGAAAGACGAGTGCTGGATGGTGTCTCCTCTCCGTCTTCTCTTAAAAGAGCAGGTTACAGTTGCCTTGAGCTAGTGGATCATATTTGATGACCTTGGAAACTGCTCTGTCAGGATACCTGACTTCAGTTTTCAGCTGCTCTAGTCATCTCATCCTGTCGATGAAAATACCAGATTTCATCCACGGTTCTTAGACCGATCCTTACAAATGTGCTCAAACTATAACAGTAATGTATCAAAGGTCACACTGCATATGGGACGTCTTTAGTGTGTCAAAGTAAAAACCCTGGAGACCGTTTGAGAACCCAGTGAGGGGTTTAAGTTAAAGGTCCCTTTTATGGTCTCTGCATGCAAAATGTCTTTGCTGGAGCGTGAAAAACAGCAAACACTTGCTGAGTTGAGTCTCAGAAGGCACCACTGCTATTTTCTCATGGGTGACATATTAAGCTGGCATTTCAACGCTTTTAAGGTTTATTGAATATTTCATTAAATTCATATTTGTTCCTTCTGATTTATTACAATAAAATATTCTGTAGGTTGTTGGCACAAGGAATTCCGAGAACAGCTTTAAAGAATAAAAGCTCAGAGGAGGCTCATGGGTTTTACCATCTACTGTAACCCTCTAAATACTGACGTGAAATATCCAAAATGCTCATAAATATTTAATTTTCAAGAGTATGGATTAATATTGCAGGTCAAGTGTCAGCACTTACACATGGTGCATTTCTGTCAAACTTAAATGTAGTTTTGATTTGTGCAAAATGAAGAAGTTACATGTCATTCCTAAAAACAAAAAAAAAGTCAAAGTTAAGATAGGAAACATGTACGCTAATAAATATGAATTGAGATTAAACGTGCAAATTATGTCATGCTAACCAAAGCACACACAGCTGTTTTCAGACAACGCAACTATAACAAAACTAAATCCCAGAATGGGGATGGTGTTTTCGGGTTAGGTCATCAGGTACATGTTAAGAACACAGATGACTCGTCCTCATGGTCACGTATTGGGGTCCTGTGTGGCATCAGCGGCGTTGATGCATCTTAAACGTCAGTCCCTCGGGCAACAGCCTGTTTTCTTCATTGAGAGTTATTAACAAAGTTATTAACAAAGTTATTAACAAAACAGCAAATAGGTGAGACTTTATCATCGTCATCATCAGTGAATGGGTCAAATTGAAGAAATTACACACAAAACAAACATTTTATATTCATTCTAATGTCACTTTCAGGAAAAATGAAATGAAATAAAAGCAGATTTTTGGGGTCCTACTTGTGTAGCTTTTATCTGAATCATGTCTAATGTTTTTTCACTGCCTTTTGATTTCAGGAACTTCAAGAAGGAATTTCATTTCAGTTGAGATTCCTCATTAAGCTACAGCTCATTTAACATTTTACTGACAATAATGAAAGTGGCTCAGACTCACTGGCAAACAACTGAAGGTAAACGGTGCCGATTCTTTTTGTGAACGTAAGCAAATTCAGCTAAAAGGATTTGCTTTTCCAGACCCACAACCTTATCTAAACATCACATTGGAACCTTTAACCTTTGAATCAATTTTGAGATCTCCTTATCAACAATGTGTAGTAGATGCTGCCATATCAAAATGACCTATAGACAGTGGTGAGGATGTGGGGGAGCCTCTTTAAGACATGAGAAATAGCAGGAAAAAACTTATTGAGTGTTTATCATGATTTCCTACTTACGGAAGGAGGTTTTCCAAATTTTCTGCAGTCCAGTTATGTTCTAAAATGGTTACTTAGGTTGTGGAAAGTGCAGCAGAATCATCATCCAGAGTGAAAGAGGCTTTACTAGCTTGAAATTACAACAGTGAACCACAACAACGGAGCTCATACCTGTAAATATTTGTCCACCTTAAGAGTCAGTCTTTGTAGACTACTACTGGGAGTCGTTCAGCGTCCAGCCATCCATTTTCTATACCTGCATGTTTTTGTTCAGGGTCGCAGGGGGGCTGGTGCCTATCTCCAGGAGTAATCGGGCGAAAGGCGGAGTTACACCCTCACAGGTCACGGACAGATGACCATTCACTCAGAGGGTTGATTTACTCCTGGGAGAAAACACGCATACATGGAGAGAACTTGCACACTCTCATTTGAGTTTCGAACCAACATGTATTTTAAAAATATTTGATCCTAAATCTCTCTGTGAAAACTCACCAAATCAAGGGGTTTGAAGCTATTCAAGCACAAATCTCTTTCCCAAGAAGTTTGAGTGTGTTAATCATTTTTTTAACCCAAATCACTCCTCACTTGAAATGACAGAATCTTCCCACTGTCAGAAGTTTCTCCCTGATCCCTTCCTCAAAACACAAAGCAGCCAAATGCAACACCGAGCAGGCGCTTTCCATGTGAAAAAGATTAGAGGAACAAGCATTTCCTTCTTTTCAAGTTCACATTTCAAACCGAGCCCCCTCGTCATTACTTAACCGCAGGCGGTTGTAGGAGAAAAGTGAAAGTGCGAGCCGCACGCTGGAAGTAGACCCAGGCAGTTTGGCTTCTGCTGGAACCTGAAATTAGCTGGTCACAACTAAATAGCTCAGTAATGGAATCTTCAGGATCATTTCTTACAATTGCTGTCTCATCATTCTTCCTTTAAAGGTCTTTGACTCTATGTTTTGGGGCTACAATGCTTCATTTTCCCATATCATTACCAATAAGTGTAACATCTGCTGGAGAGAAAATGTCTTTGAGGCTGATTGTACTTAACTTTGTTCAGTGTTGTGTCTGTGGAGATCCCCCGAGCATCAGGCGTTGTGTTCTTTTAAGATGAACTGTGTCTGTTATTGAGAGAGAGCCAGAGAAGGAGTTGATGTCACAGCAAGAGTGGAAGCCTGCTTTGATTTTCAGGAAGGTTTGATGACAATTTGACAGTGGCTGAGAGGACATGGAAACAAATCCTTTGATGCTGGCTGTCAACAAAAGGCTTCTCCCACAGACAAATAGCTGTATTTTCTTTCTGTCTTTCTCACTCTGCTGAAGCAACAACAAATAGCAGGAACAGCTAACACTGTCTAACAGCACCGCAGGAATGCCACAATGAATGATGAAACCGCAGCTTGTTGTTTGTAAAGCAGATGTCACAGGTTAAGGTGAAATCTAAAAGTAAGTGCAACCAGCACCAAGTATTTTTTATTGTTGTTGTTTTTGCAACACGAAGTAGCTTTGTAGGCTGAATTTCTAATTGTCCCAGGTTCCCTGTGGCTTAATAATAGAGACAGAGGGCTAATGTCACCCAGTTTCTGTAGATAAGAACCTACTGGTTTTTGTTTTGTTTCAGCCATGAAATGTGTGAACATAGATTAGCTCAGAAATCATATTTTTTACTCACCCGTTTTGTTTTGAGGCTAGTTCTTTGTTCCCGTCGATAATGACAAGGCGGGAAGACAAAATAAACACTGATGATTTATCAAAAGTAGTTGATGGGAGTTTAGACAGAATGTATATGTGCATAGGGAGTTGAGAGGATGTTGTTATTGGTTGGCAGATTTTTTTTTTTTAATCTTATTAATAGCACAAAGGCAACAAATGCACATAATTGCTTATTCTTCGAGTGGCTAATTAAAAATATGAAATGGCTTTCATATCTTTGCATTCTTTGTGTTGAAGAGTGGTGCTTATAGTCGTGCCAAATGCTGTTGCTCTTATTTGCATAATGTAACTGAAAGCTACCTTTATACATTTTCTTATTAGGTGTGCCCACTCCAGCCGCGCTGACATGCATGTTTATTCATGTAAGACTCGTTTGGGAGCTGCAATAGAAATTTACATCTTCCACGCACGGATGTGACATTGTCGCAACGGAGGCTGCAGTTTTCAAGCTTAAGCCTCGTTTCACCCGCAGAGCTTTGCTTGTGTTCGTAGGATTAGAGCTCTAATGCCCAGTGGTCGGACAGGATAAATTATTTTCATTTTTTAATGTATCCACGTTTGGTCCATAGTGGATTACTCTTGTCTAATTGAGTTAATTTCTTCACAGGTATTCCCTATTGTAATGACAGCATTCTGAGAGTTTTTATTTAAAGACACTCTGCTCCCTTAGAAATGAGCAAAATCTCAGAAGGTTTGCTTAATGTTGAGACTACAAAGTGGGAAGATTAAACAAGTCAATAGTTAAGTAACATTGGAATCAACAGGTTATGTTGCCTTTAAAAAGCATGTGTTTTTTGTTTTTAGTGTAATTTTGTTGTTGTTAAGCCCCCTTCATTCCTCTACACTCTTCATAATCTTTTATAAAGTGTCTAAATCTTAGCTAATTTGGGAAACCTTCAAAATGCTGTAAGTCTCACCAAATAGTTTTTCCCTCATCTCGTTAAGTTCCCATGACGATCCTACCACAAAGTAGGTTCTATTCTAACCCCCATCAGGCCACGTGGCAAGGTGACCTTGGGCAAGATGCTGAACCCCAACCCACCCCCAGGTACCTTACAGATGCGGCTCTTTGCTCCACAGGGTTGGATCAAATGCAGAAAATTATTTCCCCAAGGGGATCAATAAAAAGCATCTATTATTATTATTATTATTATGTACACCTTTATCAGAAAAACTTTGATAAAACTTTGTTGGAAAATTTGAGTTTTTTGCAATCCCTTTAAAATAAGATTTAAAGACCCACTCTTATGAAAATCGTGTTTTTCATGTTGTTAACATGTTCTTGTGGCATTTTTCTGATGCTAGAGGACATATCTCAAGAAAATTAAGCTCAAATTTGCATTTCTGAGTATTTTTGCATTTAAATAACTGTGAATCAGTAGCATACACAACATTGTGTCTAAATAATAGTGGGTTTGTGACATAGAAAATCCTCTGGGCGTGCCACAAGTTCCTGCTCTGAGCTAGCATGAAGAAAGAGCTCTCAGCAGCAGGGAGGGGAGGGGGGGGATACTCCATGCCAACAGTTCTGCCCACAGCGCAGAGGTGAATTGCTAATAAGCTACTGCCGCTATGCAGAAACTACATCCTAGAAAACGGCACAGGTTTTGTCATTTTGGATAAAAACGCCATAATCCTAATATAAAGACCACTTTAAAATAGCTCAAAGGATGATCAGAGTGGGTCTTTAAGGAAGTTATCCATGCTTATGTTTTGTTTGTGTTGTAATACCTCGTCATTTGAGCTCTAAGATTTGTGACAGAGAACAGGGCAGGCAATGCTTCTGGATTATATCACTTACTTTCAGTGAACTGAACAATTAGAAGCAATGATGGGATTTGTGTGAGTACCAAGCCACACTTAAAGATAGACTGCCTCTTTAAGAATTCTCTCAACTCCCCAAATGCCCTAGCCGTATTGCAGTGTGATCACATTGGGCCGTGCAGAAATAGCAGAATTGGAATCTTATCGTCTTCCATCTTTCCCATTACGGGCAGATTGAAAGCCCTGCAGCGGTGCTCTGGCCTGGTCCCCAGTCAAGACCGCTTTTTTTTTTTTTTTCCAGACTGCAATTTGACAGCTTCTAAAAATGTCACATTTTGTTGTTAAGATGCTTTGCCAAGCACTTGAGCCGTACATGCTGTGGCATCAGCACCAGTTGGGTTGTGAAGCTTCGCTGACCTTCCCTTCACTCCTGGGCATCACCCCTGGCTCTGCCTGTCTCCTGTTGTCAGTATGACATTATGAGCTTGAAGAGCCTGATGTGCAGCAGTAGGCACAAAGCCACTTCCCAAGCTTTTCATCCCTCTCAGTGCACTCTAAACTCCATAGACAGCCTCACTACTTTATCGCCTAAAGGGATAAAGTAAAATGAAAGATGCATAAATAGCAAAAACTCCAAATGTAAACTAATAAATTAAAAATACCTATAAAAGCTGAGTAAAACATGTAGTGATTGGATTTAAGTTTATTCAGGTTTAACTTTAAAATCAAAGTGTATTTAGATCATGTTCTTCAAGATTTACCATAATACTTGTAAAATGTTAATATTTAATGAATTTATCTTACATATAGAATTAAGTTTGTAGAAAAGTCTAGAGGAAAAATTATGCCGAACAACTCAAACAACCAACTTGTGGATTTTTTTTTTTTCCATCGTACAAGAAAACTAACTTTTAACTTTTCTGAGTAACAAAGTGCAGCATCTCCTGAAGTATGCATGATACAGAAGGCTGATTATTAAGCCAACCAATTAATCAGCCACTGTTTTGTAGATAATCAGCTATCGGCCATGTCTCTCTGTACTTTAGCCAATTTCAAAGCAGAAAGAAGATGCTGCTATACAGCCAGCTCACTGCACACCACTGTTTAGTTTATTTAAAAACACTTTTGTTTGTATTTTAACGCTCCAAGTTTTGTTCCATTTTTTATTTTAGTTAGGTAATTAACTGATATTTATAACAACCTCTGAAAGAGACCAAATAGAATGACATCAGCAGGAGACGAGCTCATATCAGTCGACCTCTGTTCTTGTGGTGCATTTATACCAGTAAGTTGGAATAAACTGTTTAGTTTTCAGGTCCAGGTAAGTCCTCATTTCACTCTCTAGTAAATTAATGTGTTTTAAAAACCTTTTGTTTTTAAATTTGTCACATTAACATAATATAAAGCCTGGAGGAGCATGAAGATCAGATGTTTGAATGTTTTTTTGTTTTTTTTTTGTTATGCCTGTTGTTTCAGGCCGAACAGAAGCCTGTCTCTTCCCTCTCCTCTGATTTGTGATTTGGACATATGGACTAAAGCTGTGTTTCAGTTACACATGTGGAGGGGAGGGGGAAGGAGGGGGGAGGAGACCCCTACTGTCCACCACCTGGGCAAATGGCAGGTCTTTATGCCAGCGTGGTAGCCACTGAATAAAGAGGACACGGGGGCATAGCAGGAAGCTTCGAAGATGGGCAGAGGGGGCATTCGCAGACACAGGTCATTCTTTCAGAGTAAAAAGAGCCACTCAGTAACACCTGTGTTCCCACTCCCCTCTGCCCCACTTCAGACACTCTGTCAGAAAGCCCCTGCTCAGCAGAACTACAGGCTCCAAACAAAAGACTTTGCAGTCTCGGCAGAGTGCTCGCAGGTGAATAACAATAACCACTTGTTCAGTTATTCATATATTCATATGTGTGTTCATATTTAGCCTTCACTGAGGGTGATGAATAACTTGGCTGAGGCTGCGCCGCACTGACAGAAGGAAGAACCGGCTCAGTTTTGCTCTTCTTGTGGGGAAGGAGATACTAGGAAGGAACGTGACAGGGCAAATGGTCAGCTTGTCCTTTATGGGTCTGGTGTCAGACTCTCTGGGAAGGCTCGATAAAAGAACAGCACTGCTAATGAGGCGAAATCAGGCTCGTCTCAGCTGGGGCATTATGAAGAGAGGAGTCGGTAAGAGCTGTACGGCTGGCCCCTTATGTTCTACTGATGGATTAGTCATTGAAAACTTGCACAGCCTCTCAGATAGCAGGCAGCTGTTACCAGAAGCTAATAGATACTCACACATTATTTGCTGCCTTGCTCGTCCCCAGAGAGGTTCCATACCCATCTTCTGTAAAGCATTACGTGAACATGTTCAACCCAGTGCTAAAATCTCTCCCTCACGGCTATGGTCTCAGTGCACACAATCCTTTCATCCTCCTATCTCTCAATCCAGGTAAGGCTTGGCTGGAGACCAGTGCTCTGTAGAAAAGCAGAGGCCTTTGGCTCTGGAATCGATTTCTGCAAAGCAGAATATACAGTATGAGTGACCGTGTCGAGAGAAAATGTAAATGGACCAAGCTCTGAAACCATCAGGTAGCCTCAGCGTGCTCGGATCAGGGAGTATGTAAGCACAAGATAGCATTTACCCCTGGTTTTAACTAAAGCACTCAGACGCTCTCCTCTCTGCATCCCTGTAATTCCCTCTGAGTGCTCCGTGTGAAAGTGAAGCACTGTTATCAGCCTCCACCAAATGTGTTAGACCTCCACTGACCGCTGAAACAGACCACCTTGTTGTCGATCACTCCCTCTGCACAGAACCGAGATGATGAAGAAGCTGTAAATTAGGATAGTATAGTTTTGTACACCTTAATGATTACTGCACCTCTGGGCGACACATTGACTCCCTCTATGCAATTTAGTGTTAAATTCGATATATGGCTGTCAGTAAATTAAGGATGAATTGATGGCATTACCTGATGTCACCTGTGGTAATAATGTGTGATGATGACACAACAAACTGAAGATCACTTTGCATTGTTTCTACATGTCGTGCAGGCCAGGATGAAAAATCTTCAGTTTTAGAGGTTTTTAATAGGATTTTTTCATTTTATTTCTATTCCTTTCAGTTAAAGCAGAACTAAGTAAGTTTTGCTCTCGCTCTCCCCCTACTGGTCCCCTGTGAAAGCTCACTGTCGTAACGTTCCCCCGCCGCCGCCGCAGACCCCCCCCCCT